>JZRM01000059.1:0-27990 GCA_000963415.1 Blastocystis sp. subtype 6
CCTTGCCCGCCAAGTACAGCATCGACGTGTCGGGGTCGAAGAAGGGGAGAAGCGTGCCCGACGACTGGTCCAACGCGTCGTGGCAGATCGGCTTCCCGAGATTTCGCAGGTCCCACATCTTCCACTCTCGCTGCGAGGAGCGATTGAAGCCGGTGGTGATGACATGGGGCTGGTCTCCCAGCCACGTCATCTTCGAACACTTCGTCCCATCGTGCGGACTCCACTCGGAGATCACCTGGTTCTGACGAGGGTCGAAAATGCGGTTCATTTTGTCCTTCGAAGAGACGCAGAACAGACTTCCGTTGTAGTTCCAGTGAAGATCCTGAGGAAGCACTTTGCAGTCGAAACTTCCAATCTCCGAACCTTCCTTGCAATCCCACACCTTCGCTGTTCCGTCTCTAGGATTCATTTCGCCACAAGACAGTACGCAGATGCAGATGCAACAATCAAATCAGCTACCGGATTAAACTCCACAAACGTAACCTTTCTTCGATGGCCTGTAAGCGTTAAGATGGGATCGCTAATATTCTCCTCAGGTCCTCCTTCCGGAAACTCCCACAACTATCTCTCATCAACAAGAAGAGAAAGCACCATAATTGTCAGATCCGCCGAAGAACTAATAATCTGCTCGTCGTTGAAGGGATTAAAATCAAAGTCACATAGATCACCCCTAAAATAGTAAACCCCGATACGAACCCATACTTGTGTCCCGTTAACAAAGGAAGTTGCGATGGCATCCTTCCCGGTGTGTTATGTCTCCGGATACAGATTGGACCACCACCTCCTCCAGCGGGGAAGGCGAAGTATTTTGCATTTCCTTTTATGTAGTTCTGATCTCCCGTTGTTGTAGCTACTCTGAATCCTTGGTATATTTCTTCGGCTACAAATGAATCGCGAAAGCAACCAAATACGCTGAAGACCAGGGCAGTAAACATGTCGAAATCTCGATGCAGGTGTGTAATCCATTTAGATATCTGTTATGAAATAATTCAAACTGTTCCAGTCATTAATCACGTATTCAAAAAAGTGGGAACGCAATTGTTTTCAGAAGAATCACTCCATTTGGAGAATAATCACTTCTTCAACAGAGGAGCACAGTCCCACTAGGAATACTGGAAATAATAAAAAGGACAAAATGCAATAGCCGGGAATCGAACCCGGGCCTGATCCGTGGCAGGGACCTATCTTACCACTTGACTACTATTGCTCATCACAACCCTCAATTATTCTTTTTTTAGTAAACAAATCAAAGCAAGATATCTATTCTTTGCAATACCTCTTTGCAACTCCCCTCGAGACAAACAACACTGAGAGGATTAATAAATGAATTTCCTTTTGACCATTCCTCATGATAGTCGAGAAAGGATGATTTCTTCACATTGATACGAATGAGCGACACACGCTCTGGTACTTCTTCCAGACTGTGAGAGCCATTCTCAGTAATCACATTGGTCACATCACCCAGGACAACCTCACTCTCCATCTTTACCACAGGAACCTGTTGATCACAACAATGAAGCAATCATTACTCGGTCACCGCATCCAATTTCAATAATGACAAGAGACGCACATTTATGATCTTTCAAATACGATTCGACGCCCTCTTCCCATGTGTCGTAGAGATCGAAGTCGCTCGTTCCTTCGCCCTCGAGACCAAGCCACTCCTCATCATTAAACATGAGCACACTCGGTCTGCAGATCTGGTGGCAAACTGGACAAGTAGGGAGCGACTCTCTGGAAGAACTATCAATAGGAAGCTCGATTGGCCAAGTATTCGAGTTGCACTCAAGGCCCTTTGCGCACTGAAGAGTATTGGCGTTTCCATGAATTTCTAGAATTTCCTCGTCAGGAATCCCCGACTTCTTAAAAAGACCGTCCACATTCGATGTATACACAAAAAAACTCGATGGGGGAGATGAATAGGAAGGTAGCAGTCCTTTGAAATACTCTCTCATCGTAGCAGTCTCGTTCAATCTCTTCATGTGTCTCCACTTCTTCAGTATTTGATATCTTATTGTTAGACTTCAAATAGACACTACCCCTCATGAGGAATCGCTTCTGCATAGTCAGCAGCAGAAGCACCCCAAAATTTCCAAAACTCGATAGGGTCATCATGCAACTAGAGCATAAATAAATAGTGTGTTGTAAAACTAAATCAGGATCACAATAGTCCACATATTCAAGCTTTTTGTCTGATATCGTATCTACTGTTCACTGAGCATCCTATGAAGTACTGTTGATCTCCTCGTACGTTTTTAGCCCCGATTCTGCAGACATTCCCGCTCCAGCCATCACTAAGATGAAGGATGCATTTCCGATGGCTGTTGCAGCCCGTTGATAGTCCTCGCTCTCTTCTTCAACGACCATTCAAGGAGATAAGTAAACGCAGTAACGACCGATATACTTATTTGAAGAGAGACAAGAAGAGGCGAAAAGATGTGGTCCCATGGTGTAATGGTTAGCACTCAGGACTCTGAATCCTGCAATCCGAGTTCAAATCTCGGTGGGACCTTTTTCTTGCAGCATAGAAATGATCATATTCACTTTTACAGTCCTCTATGCTTTCACTTTTGAAATCGTCTAGGAGTGTACGCAATCGCAGTTTCAAAAGATGGAAGTCTGTATTTGTGGGGTTGTCAGGAGGTATTGACTCTGCCGTGTCTGCCTATCTGCTTAAAGAGCAGGTACGTATTTGACCATAGACTTACGATAAGGGATATGATGTGCGAGGTGTTTTTATGAAGAATTGGAGTGTCGAGGAGGAAACAGGAAACCCTGTCTGTCCAGCGAACGACGATTATCTAGATGCCTGCAAAGTGGCCGATTACTTACATATCCCTTTGGACACTGTATTCACTTCCTTTTGTTACAACCTGTAGTATGACTTCGAAAAGGAATACTGGACAGATGTGTTCGAAGTGTGTCTTGCTTCTTATGCAGATGTAGGCGATTCCTGAGACTCTTGTGATAAGGGAGAGACTCCAAATCCTGATGTACTGTGTAACCGTCACATCAAGTTCGATGCGTTTTTCAACCGTTGTTTATCGGAGGGAGCAGATTTCGTAGCGACAGGACACTATTGCCGAGTAAATCAGGGTTCAATGATTTCGCCATATTCGCAGGACATAGAGTTGCTACGAGGCACAGATGCAACGAAAGACCAAAGCTACTTCTTGAGCCAGATAAGCGGTTCCGTTCTCTCTCGAGTGCTCTTTCCGGTGGGTGGTCTGTCGAAGAGAAGAGTGAGAGAAATTGCGGAGGAACTGAGTTTCCCAAATTCAAAGAAGAAGGAGAGTATGGGCATTTGCTTCATCGGGGAGCGGAATATGAAGCGTAGGACCTCTGCCACCCTGCATTCTAGACTTCCTTAGTGAATATCTTTCGAGCAGTCCTGGAGAGATTCGGACAGTAGATGGAAGGCTTCTCGGCAAGCATGATGGACTCATTTTTTACACGATTGGCCAGGGGATTCGGATGAGCAATCAGCACGAAAAGTATTATGTGTGCGAAAAGAGGATGAACACGAATGAGATCATCGTGTGCAGTGCGACACATCCTGCTCTCTTTAAGCAGGAAGTCGTTGTAAAGACTAGCATGCCGGGTGACAGATAGATCAGTCCGAAAGACATGGTGTGGATCAATCCAAAGAGTCTTTCTCTGATATATTCGCAATGCAAGCAAGGGGATCATGTGTTTCCAATACAGTGTCAACTGCGATATCAGAATGTAACCTTTCTCGGGAAAGTTTATAGTAGACAGTGTATCCATGCCGAATTGGAGAAGTTACGAGTGAAGGGATCCGAGTTCATAGTCTTCAGCCGATGCGTGCAGTTACAAAAGGCCAAGTGTGTGTATTCTATGATCATGAAGTTTGTCTTGGAGGAGGAAAGATTATTCAGTAGGAATGTTTGCAACAAAAAGAGCACTGAACAATTGTCATAGGTTTCAACACTTCATCTTTCATAGTATTCACAATCGTATTGGCCTCTTCATTCTCGTCCATCGTTACCTTCTGTTCTGTATCATCGAGTTGTGTGTTCTCATCTGTTGCCAACTGGATATGGCTCGCATATTGGTTCGTGTTTTCTTCTGGAGACCAGATGATCTATTCTCACCCCACTTATGAATCCCTACAATGATAGCTACATTCAGCACAAGTGACATGCATTCCCATTGGCCGTAAGTCACTCTATTTTCATTCTCAGATTTAATTCTTACATCCACTGCCATTTCCAGAAACGAGCGAATAAAGCATCCATGTCTACAGTCAGCAGATACACGTTTAATACAAAAACAAGAACAAACACAATCCCCATAACCAGCAAAAGAGTGCGGAAAGAGGAAAGCTTCGTTGTTTCGTTTTTCTCTTTCAGCTTCTTGATAGTATCCATCGCATAGGAGAAAATAACGAACAAAATCATCGCTTCGAATCTACATCAAGATAGGAACGTAACAAAACAGTGCAGGAATCAATGTCGATGAGATTGACACAGGATTTTGTGTTTCTTGATTCAGTTTGAAAGATGTATTTAGCAGTGTGTAAATGATGACTAAGAAAACTGATAACGACGAAGACATATTAGACACATTATACACAGACCCATATCTACCCATTACGTCTCCAATAAGCAAAAACCCAAGAGAAATGTAAAACAGAAGAATTCTAAAAACACCTTGCGCTAAACTTGCAGTAAATACAGACAAAAAAGAAAGAAAAGAGTTTGCACTCCCAAGTCGATTCATCGTAAACAGATGGAAGTTAAAGACCATGAGTGACACAATAAAAGAAACTAGAGTAAGTGAGATAATACGGTGGATAATGATGAGAGATTGAGAATATTTCCAGCAACGGAAAAACCAGTAGCATGAGAGGAAGAGATACAACCAGATGACGATCTTTGTAAAAGGGTAGACACCATAGAGAGTAGCAGGGAGATGACCATAAGGATTAAAGGTCACACTATACCCAGAAAGAACTGCATTTGTTGTATCTGGATCGCAGGAACCGATTACATAATAGTAAAGCCCTTCTTTAGGTATGACAAGACGAGTCGACAAATACTTCTTCTCACCTCTACTTCTTACTACACAAAACAAAGCAAACGAGAAGACGATTGTAGACTCTGCAAGTTGGTCGCCATACTTTTTTGGAAGAATAAACTTGCGCTCTTCTTCACAAAGGCCATTCTACATAAAATAGACACTTCACTAAAACAGCTTTCGCATTCTTGTCGCAGCAGTACATCTTCGTATTATTCTTTTCATATCCCATTGCATCGAATGCAGCTTTCGACAAAACGACTCCCTATTAATTACCACCACTGAGAAAACGAACTTGAATCGTACCATGCGCATCCTGTGACTTGTTTTCCTTTGCTACCTTTATCAAAAGCTCAATATATGACGGAGATCTAGGAATCACTACTCGTACCAGATAATACGAGTTTGGTACAGCCAATCGTTTGTCAAACATATAGAACCCCTGATGCATCACACTCGCCCCATTTATAGGTAGTTGCTCAAACTTGGTAATGGAGGCGCAAGCAATCGCTAAGACAGTTATTACAACCTACATCTCATTTTATATCTGTTTCAAAACTGTAAATAGTTTCATAACCTTGCTATTATTCAGAGTGATGTACTATCACTGAAACGCCTGATCATTAAAAATGAGACGATATATCCGTGATCAGATCTACGGTTTCATTGATTCATTCTGTTAAACACAGGAATGGTAGAAATCCATCCGTTGTGCCATAGAATAATCAACTCGCCAGAGTTTCAAAGACTACGGGATTTGAAACAGCTTGGGTGTCTATATTACATTTATCCCGGAGCAACGCATGATCGGTAAGGATTTTATGTTTGTGTTTCTATAGTAGATTTCAGCATTGTATCGGTGTCTATCACTTAGCGGAGATATTTGTCGAACACTTACAGAAGATACATAAAGAGTTAAACATTACTGAGGAGGAAAAGCTAGCTGTTTGCATTGGCGGGCTTGTACATGATATTGGACATATTACGCTGTGCCATGTCTATCCACGCTTCGTTGAGTACTGTGGGAAAAAATCACCTATTCCTCACGAAACAATGAGTGTGCAAATTTTCCTGGATCTAATCAAAAACTGGGATTTGAGGAAAGAGTTCGAATCCTATAATTTAAAAGATGATAAAGTAAACTCCGTACATTTTTCTCATTATCAGTAGATCCACCTAATTTGCGAGATCATTGCAGGGTCTAAGGAAAAGTGTCCTCAAGGCTGGGAATGGAAAGGAGCCCCAGGCCGTGAGTTCCTTCTTCAAATCGTGGCAAATGCAAAGTGATTGCTAGTGACGATCATCACAGTTAGAAATGGAATTGATGTCGATCGGTTTGATTATATGCTTCGCGATTGTTTTCACGTTTCTCTTGGACTGGGATCCGATTCTAGTTAGGCCTCAATTGCTCATACAATTACGACAACATCATCCTGCGGTCTCGTTGCATCAAGAACTCTTCTAACAAGTGGGAGATCTGCTTCAACGAAAAGGCTTTTCTTGACGTGTGTGACATGTTTCAGTGCCGATTAAACCTGTTTCGACGTGCATACAATGTCTTTGTTGTTGCTGTGAATGACGAGTAGCATCACTCGAATCGAGCCGTTGATCAGATGTTGATGGAGGCGTTCCGATTAGCCGAAGATAACGGGTTTGGAATCATGACTTCAGTCTCCGATAAATCGACTCCTTATGAATAGAAAGACTTGGTGAAGCTATCGGATGCCACAGCATCGATGGAAGCGTATCTGAAAGCGACGGACTATCTGATTCTTGTAGAAATCCTCTTCTCCTTCCAAGTAGGAGCTGAAGAATAGCGTGGAGGAACGATACGAAGAAGCACGTCGATTGATTCAACGTGTCGAGCTTCGCGATTATTACCAATTTCTAGGCGAAGATCTGATTGTGAAAACTGATTGGATGAATAAAAACGACACATTCTATAGTAAGTACAAGGAAGCAGTAAAAAAAGAATTCGCTGCTTTAGCAGAAAAAGAGAAAATTCCTTTCGATCCATCACTGTTACTTATTGACATTTGTAAAATGGACATGGGAACAAAAGTACACTCTCTCTCGGAGGTTGATAGATAGGGAGCGAATCCACTTTCTGCTATTTCGTTTTTTAACGAGTCTGATCAGGACCACATTATTGATCTGTCTTCCAGTGGTGCATCCCTTTTCGGAGCATTCCAAGACTGGAAAATATTCTTCTACTCGCGTGAAAACGAAAAATCATGTGATGCTTTGAAAAAACTATTTCTACTCTGGAAAGAGTCTCATAGAAGTTGTTATATTGATCAGTGCTGATGATTTAGAAGTTTGAAAATATTTAGAGAAATCATTTAATCTGGAGACTATCATTTGACTCTTTTTGTTACTAATACTCTCTTGATAATCAATGCGTACAGTTATTTGGCAATCGAACTACTATTTTCCCAATGCAACAGCGAGGTGATTATATTGATGAGAAAGTTGGGAGTATTTTAACAGATTTGGGATATACAAAAACACGCCATCACGATAAATATGTATTTTGCATATTTTGATCATCAGTCCATAGAAGAATATCCAGCCCTTCTGGAATGAAGAAATGCACCGTCGATGTATGGCTACTATCTTTGATTATGGTTTAAAGGGTATTTCTTTGTTTGACATAGCGTCTGATTCTAGAGGCATCTCCAAAAGTCATTTATCCAGCACTAAGGGAGTATGATGCAAGTCTGCGTCCAGAGAATATTAAATCTCACTTACAAGTAGGTTGAATAGTGTTGATCCTATCTGTAGAAGTACAGGAGTAACTCGAAGGCAAATCAATTAGAATACCTTCATTACTTTGAGCGTTATCTGCGAAAAGTAAATTTACAGTTTGGAGAACAACATGTAGGAAAAGAAGGCTGCCATGCGAAATCGGTTGTTACAAACCACTCAAACTAAGGAGGAAGTGAATCCTGCGCCATCTTCTCCGACAAGTCCTCAGCAAGGCCTGGCTGTGCTAAATTCCAACGTAGTACAGACTAGAGCTGCGGAGGGAACGCTTTCGCCTTTGCACAGTCAATCCTCTCTGACGCATCCATCCTCAACAAACTCTCTTTCCAGTTCTTTGGAAACGCGAACCCATGACGGACTTGCCTCTGTTCCTTCACACCAATCTACGAATGAAGATGAAGATGACCAGAGCGAATGCTTTCATTTCCAGGAAGATCCCTCAATGGCTTATCAAGTTGCTTTACACGATGATATCATTAGTAAACATAGTATTCGACAGCAACGAATGGGTTTAGATGGAATTGATAATGATAATCGATATATCCCATCACTAGATTATGTCCTCATATGAATATGTGTGTGATGTGTAGGATTCCTTTTATCAGACAGCCTCTACTATCGAGAGTGAGAAACCACTGGTAGCCAATGAAGTAGAAATGGGGAATCCATTGTTTTTTCTTCAAGATCCTGACAACTGAACTGTTTGTTAAGAAACACGAAAAGAGGACAAGTATATTATAACAATGGAACAACAAACAGAAATCCAGCAGAGAAGTAGTAGGATTATGAAGGGGATTGATAGTTTTTTACTCCTGTTCGACCAATTTCTTCGCAGTAGAAACGATGTACTGCTTATGTCCAGATCTGAATGATTCGTAATCGAGATGCTTTGATTATCTTTACAGAGTGCTGCTACACCTGTTGTATTCATCTTCATCTCCACTGTTTCATTCACTCTCGGAGGATAAGGAATCCAATAATCAACAGGACGACTCAGTATATATCGTCTACTCCTTAGTTCTCTTCCAGATATCTCATCTCTCATCACCCAATCTATCTTTGTACGCATGCTTACATACAAACTCTGTGGGAGTACTGGAGGATTGCTATGAGGAGGCTGCTTTTCCATAAAACGATCCACTAGACTTTGAACAACAACTACAACTCGTTCTCCAGAAAGAGATTCATTCAAATAAAGAGAACAACTGAACGATAACTGATTCTCTGGAATTCCTGGATTATATGACGTAAGAGGTACACGACGAAGTGGAGAAATACCCTTCTGGATAGGTGTTATTAGAATGGGCGTCTTGATACGCAGTAACTGAGTTAATAGCAGGTATTCTGAATCAGTTAGATCAGAATGAACTACAGAATTCTGTAAAAAGGGACTAAATTCGTCTTCATAACGAAACACCATCGCAAAACTTTCATCAACTTCAAAACAGCCACCAACTATCCAGGAAACATTCTGTGACGAAAAATCCAAGATAAAAGAGTAAGGACGAAGTACATCTAGAAGGACTGTCATCTGTCTCATCAACACTAAAAACAAGTAATCTCTAGACTTCTGTTCAGTTGAAAAAACGTTCTGGTTATTGCCCAATACTTTCGCTTGAGGTATTTTTGCATATTCCGTTTCAATAAGAAAGACCAAGCATCGATTACTATAGTCCGTTACTGTTACTGTGACATTATTGCTACATATGCGTGGAACAGTTTTCACCTTGTTGAGTTGATTAAACCATGATCCAGCATATCCCCATTCTTCCATTCCTCCTCGAACTGGATACACTTTCTCATTGGAGGATCCGACATCATACTTTCCTCCTATTATTCAATGGAAGTGATGAAACGTACCCGAGAAACGATTCATTACTTCAGCGACATCCTTCATTGCATAATAATCGGGAGCCATCGATTTCAAACGGTTGTTATACGTATCGCCCCACTCATAAGTAATGCTTCGCTGCCCCCCATGGTACGTGATGGTAGCAACAAACATGTTGTGAGTAAATAGCAGCTGTAGGCCACGACTTGTTTCGCTCCGGAGACAGGAAAAAGGACCCTTTGTATAATCGAAAGGAAAGTCCCGATTGACGTCAATTCCATTTTCTGTCCGTCTGGTTATGAGAAGAAACAGGAGAACTACTGGCTCTTATAGTAACCATAGGGGTTAGCCATCGGCATGAGTACAATCTCTCGCGTATCTACAAGAAAAGCAAGATGTGGATGGAAGTTCGCTTTGGGAAACTGGCGAAAGAAATTCGGAACTGATTTCTTCTCTAGTACTCAGCTTGATAGATTGGTACAAACCATAAGAGGAGTCATAGTTGGCTCGATTCTGTAGTAACAAGATTGCCTACTCTTCAAAGCACTTTGCATTACCTACATATTCCAGAACTGCATTAGGAGCAACTCGTTCGTCCCCATGTAGCTCACCGCTAATAAAAAGCTGAGGAAGACAACGTGAAGATGAGTGGATTCGCTTGTTATAAATTCGCAGATACCACTGTTCACAAGGAGTTACTAATCTAGAAGATTTTCAATAATTTTACTCCCACATCTGAGCTTAGATGTCAAGTTAAAGTCTTTCTGGATACTCGAGAGTTCTACCAATTCTGGATACAGAGCTTGCAGTGATATCATAGAATCCACAATCTAGATGTTATTACATCATCGAGAGATCACTCCTGCATAGGTACGATAATCAAATGGATAGCATGAAGAAGGAAAGGCAAAGAGACAAATCAAAAGACACCAATTCAAGTAGAGATGAATAGATAAGCGAAAGAAATCATTGCTTATCATGGAATAACAAAGATAAGGAAAAACACTGGTATGTGAGTTTTTATCTTCTCAGAAGGTTATTATCAAATCTGAGTTTTGCATACTGAAATTTGGAGTGATAACAAACACAAAACCAGTCAGGTTTCTAATGTCACTGTCTCGTTTATCGGAGACGACGAGCTTCACGCTCCCACTCCATGAGGGTCAGAATGTCACCCTCACGCACAGGTCCCTATTCGTAAGAATCAGAAAGCAGGCATACCTTCACATTTCTCACAATGGAACGCTTGGAAGCATCCATGAAAATAACGCGCACCTACAGATCATAGATCTTGAACAAACCGACCTGAGTGACATTACCAGTGTTACCAGTTCTTCCCAGAACCTTATCGACGATGGCAAGCTTGACTTCGTTTTCCTACAAGGAGATTAGAAACGATTCCATATTTTGACTCCCAGATGGATTCCTTGACATGCGAAAGTAAGCCCAAGTAACACATACCATTTTGAATAAGAATGAAACCTGAACTCTGAAAATGAAGTTGTGGAGGAAATCAGAAATTGGGTCGATTCTGAAATTGGGTCAATAGACCATTATTCAAAACAAACAATAATCAAGTAAACTCAATTAACAACCTTCCCATCTCGTTCCACTTTGTCATATAGATCCGTCAGGAAAGACAATCCAGAATCATCGCACTTCTCTGGTGCTGACACTACTTATAAGGATTTTTCAAAGCATATACCCAGCTCTTCCGGTTCCTGAGACACTCGCGTGCGTCTACGCCTAATGATAGTACGCCAGCTTTTAAGCATCGTTCTTACAGCCATTCTCATCGAGGTCAGCGCGGAAGGATTCTCCTTAATTGCTGACATGGTGGCCTACAGCTCGGCGCTCCTCCGGAACCTTACCTCTCCGTACTGTGGGATAGCGTATCGAATCACAGGCAGCGCTGCAGCGATGATGTTCAGGTTCTTGTCCAGCTGTCTTCCCACGCCCTCCAAGATCACCACCGACATGAAGAGATTGACAAAGCGACAGTCCAGTGTGACGTGATGAGCCAGCGAAGAGCTCATCATTCTCGTCAAGGCCTACACATCACCGCTGGATCCAGACAAGACGTTGGCAATCTCCAGGTTCGCGAGGTTGAACACTCCGTTGTCCATGTTGTCGTTCACCAGATCCTCGATGTCCCTCATAAAGCCCTCGGGATCCACAACAGGGGGCGACGGTTGGGGCGCTCGCTCGATCAGCAGACGTCCGGCTTCGTGTCCGTCGCCGTGGGCCAGCGCGATGAAGATGTCGACGAAATTCCGCTTCTGCGACTCCTCCAGCTTGTTCACCAGGCCGGTATCGAGAAAAACGAGCTGAGAATGCGACTCTCTGAAGCGGAAGGAGCGATGGCAGATCGACTTCGTTAGGGGGATCTGACAATGCACATTCTCACGCACCAGAATGTTCCCAGGATGGAGATCTGCGTGGAGAAAGTTGTCGACGAGCATCATGTGCAAAAACCCTAAGAAGCCTAGGTGAGCAATGTCACTGTTCTTCGCCGATGGATGCTCCATCAGGGTGGTGAGGGGAATTCCTGGCTCGTACGACTCTACGAGCAGAGAAGAGGTAGTGAGGTTCAAATAAGGATAGGGGAAAACGAACTGGTCATCGTCTCGGAAGTTCTCTCGGAAGTGGATCAAATTCACCGCTTCGATGCGCAGATCGAGCTGCTGATACATCATGTTGGTGAATATATCGATCGACTCCTTCAGCTTCATGTACTGCATGCAGGGAATGGTGGAGAGAGTGCGCGCGATGAACGACAGCAGTCGCAAATCGCTCTCGAAGAGATGATCCACCTCAGGACGCTTCACTTTCAGCACCACCCAGTCATCCGAATCCCTCAGATGAGCCTTGTATACCTGGGCAATGCACCCACTACCCAGAGGCGTCGGATCCACCTCATCGAACACGTCCTCCATTTTCTTCCCCAATTCTCTTTCGATGACCTCCTTCATCTTGTCGAACTTGACACATGTGGTCGTCGCGTAAAGAGTGCTCAGCTCGCGACACAAGTCCAAGGGAAGAATATCAGGCCGCGTGGCCGCCCACTGGCCTAGTTTCACAAATGTGGCACCACAAACTTGAAGGGTGATCATGAAAAAATGATACCACTTCGACCGCAATTTGGGGAAAAACAACATCCACGATGATAGAGCTATAGGAGTAAAAATAAAGAGATGGTAAGCCGCTCGAAGAACCAGCTGAAAGCAGGTGCCAATCTTCTGGAAACCTATAATGATGCATTGAACTAAAGACTTGGGACGAACGCTATCCTTCATCTTTTCCACTTGGTTATGAATAGGCTCATGATAACTGTGAAGAGGACAAGCTATTTCCTTCTCCTTCAATATACTTTTACGCTGGGTTAAAATATAGGAAGGCGATGGAAGTACCATTGAACCCACAGCAAAGGCATACATAGTTGTCCTTCGAACATGGCCATTCTTCACAGCATTACGCACTAATGGGAAGAAACGCTTCATCGACAGTTTATAAGCAACAACATTCATGATCGTCTTTGCAGGGAAAAAACTTGCTCTACGACCAAACGCAGATTATTGTTGAACTTTCGGTGAAAATATCCTTCTGCACAACACTGTTTAACCCTTTTGGGGACAGACAAAAATAGCCATATTTGTGGAATTCGGGAATTGATAGTCATACTATAAACTGTCCCTGTATTATCTATGAATGATCCTTACCTATGTAGAGATCTGATTTGGGTGTTTTGGGCTACCATGTCTGTTCAATATCAATGTCAGGGGTGCAAACGAATGTGTAGTATCCAAGATCTATTTTACTGCTCCGGATGTAATCGTTTACTGTGCACATCCATCTCGTGTATCATTCGGGAGATTGACTACTACTACTGTCCAATTTGCTTAGACACGATGACTTCTTCAGAACTGTGGAAGAATTATTATCAGTGCATTCTTGTGTTCTTTTACTATCTAGTTGCAATCGTTGCTACCTATGTCCTTGCTGCAGCTCTCAGCTGGTTGCAATGCGAAAGGAAGAAAATGCGCAGGTTTCTTGGAACTGCTTTCATTGCTCCTGGAACTCTGCCTCCATTGATCTGTACGCAGATTCTGTCAACAAACTCCAAAGTTCGATAGCACACTTTGTGATATGTAGTGGAAACATCGGAGATGATATCAACAAGTCACAGAAATGAAAGCAACGAAGTGGAGGCCATCTCCAAGTGCATTCGTCATGATCTGAACATTCCAACATCTCCCTCCATCCGTCATTATACAACTCCATTATCTGTCCAAGACTCGTTGGAGAGACACTTCCATGAGGAGGAAGAAGATCAGATCCGAAAGTTGCGTGTCCATCTCAGCTCATCTCCACCATCTCCCGATTTCCGTCCCCAGCCCTCTCGTCTGCGATCCAAGTACTCCGTAAAGTGCAAAGACTGCTCCGAAAAGGGGTTTCCGGGCATCCTGCTGAAGCCTCAAATCCAGCCTCTTTTGGGCGATTCTTCTCTGTAGTGGTCTGAAGGACTCTCGACTAGAACGAAGGCAAACGAGATCTGGGATCGTGTTGCGTGTCTCGCTCTGCTGACGATTCCGCTGATCTCCATCGTCTCGACCGATCATCAGAACGTCACTCTTCTCTTCCGCAACGTGGCCCATTCGTTGTCCTCTCATCGATAGCCTGCGAGCGAGAGACAGTCCACCAACGTGGGCGACATGCATGTGGAGATTGTATGCGTTGCGAGGAGGTGAGATGTAGACGTCGCCGTGGAGCTGCTCCTTTGACATCCCCTGCTGTGACGAAATCACAGGTCTTTTTGCTTGTAGACTCTCAGATAGTGGATCCGAAGCAACTGGCTTCTCTTAACGTCGGAAGGGAAAATGTAGAGGCTACGGAGATGGACTCGGTTGTTATCAGAGTTCCGAAAAGAGATGGATTAGTGAACCTGCGATGTCTTTTTTCTACCAGCAAAGGAACGAGAAGAGAGCTAGATATAGTTTGTAACCTAATTCTTGGATAGGATGTTTGATAATACACACTCAATGTGCATACTAGTTTCTCTGTTTCCACTAACCAGTAATTGTAATCTCATCCATATAAACATGAAAGGTTTAGTTGTTTTCATCTTGGTTTCTTTAGTACTGTCCGATGGTTATTTTTTGTTACTCAGTTGATGATTAGACTGTGGTTTCTTTGAATGTTCTTGCAACGGGGATAGAAGTAGTATTGGACTGGGTATTATTACAGGTAGACAATATGCAGACATTCGATTTCTATACTGATGAGTCTCGCAAAGCAGTTACATACGAAAAGAACTCAAGATATTACAATGACTCCAAGTGTGAAGGAGATCTTCTTTACCTAGTTGACAGTGTCTATTCCTTGTCCTTCATCTCGGAATTCAATAGTATTCACGTTTTTTTTGAGTCTATCTTGTAGACACTACAACGTATAACCGTACTATATCTAGTAATGTTCTTGTTTTGAGTACCGAAGAGGCGGTAACTCAATTAGGTTGCGCAGGTATGGCTATTGGCTCTAGCATTGATTTATTGAATCCAGAAGAGTGAGTCTATCATGTGTTTTCGAATGTAGCATTGCAAAGTGCGACAGAGAGAAACTCTCGCATATCATTGAAGACTTCAGTTTTGATGTCTTCAACTTAACGATCATAAATATCCAGCTTAACAACCCTGACTATGAGCAGCAGCTCTGCAGTATGACAAATGTGAACAACTGTTATGCTGTGTATCCTCGTCTTGTTTCGTGCTGTCGTTGATTCGTAGATCGTATCATTTTATACATCATGTACACTTTCTGTACAGTGATTGTAGTTGTTGTGTGTGTGGTCTATGCTTTCTTGTACAAGAGAAAGCCTACTCTCCCTATCACTCAGCCTCAGACAGAGGTAAAGCCTGAGGATAACGAGGGAAAGCCTAGAAACAACAGTAGTGATGAAAAGGATGTATCTCCAACCCTTTCTCCCTCTGATGAGGTGCCAAATACCAAGGAACCAACTGTTATCAGGAGTGTTGCAGATGTTGCATCATCATAGGGTGCATTGTTTGTTACAAACACGAGAAGGAAGAAGCACTTGAGGGTGAATTAGCTCTCTTGGAAGCCACGAAGGGAGCTTGCGAGGCAGAGATATCCTTAGATCATCAAAAATGCTCTTCAGATCATCATCAAGTTTCTCTCCAAATCTATATAGTAGCACAGAAAGAAAGCAAACCGTTTGAATTCATTAAATATATACGAGGAGTGGTATCTTTCAACATATCGAAGGAGCATCACATACACGCTTGTGATTTTACTATTCTTGTTGCCGAAAAAGTATAAAGGATACTTTTCGCTGTCAATGAGAAGCTAGAGGGAAAAGAGACATGAGATCTTACACTTACTACTCGCTTCTTCTCTTCTTTATTTGGAATACAGTCCACATCATACTCGTCTGTGTCGATGTGAATGTGTTGAATTCCTTTCTCTTCACAAAAGGATACGATCTCTTGGGGTGCATGTTCCGGGATCATAGATATAATGCATTTCAAGTGTAATCTAATAGGACATAAAAAACGCATTATATCTCACGACTCAAGGAAAGGCATATTAATCTTGTCAGGGTAGGATCCCATGTACAAGCCATCATTTACCATGACAAAATTGGATGGTGGGATAAAAGGAGGATTCATGTTTAGAAACAAATGCAAGACTCAATTATATAATGCCCAGGCTCGTTAAATGCAAATTCTGTTGTCTCTATTTTCCGAAGAGAGTACCTATGTGTCAAGGAGAACACTCATTCCTACGATCGAGTTGCATCCTCAGAAGTGTATTCAAACGTCCATCCCTTATTCTGTACTGCCTTATTCCGGACTATTACAGAAGCTCCAGGACAAGCTCGTACAATGAGCGTTCCGTCAATACTCAAGTTTTCAACAGCGACATCTCCGTCAATCACTAGTACAGACCTAGGGCTCATTGTGATCTCTCCGGAGAAGTGTTTCGCCATGTCCGATATAGTCAGCGCTGTATGTGAAGAAACAACAACCAAAGGCAACTGCGGCAATCCGTAGGAAGGAGTGATTGATTCGTCCCACTCCTTGGTTCCTATTTCCAAGGAGGATCTTCGCAGGGTGATTCGAAATAGTTTATAGAAGTCTTCCTCCATCGAAAACATGCTTTCTCCAAAACCTGTGCGATTTTCCTGGAGAACCGCGTTTTCCGTGCTATTCTTTGCAGCAGAAAAGCAGATCCAGCGAGGAAGACTGCAGTATCCCACCAACTCCTTCTGAGTCATGATCTTGGGCAGATCTTGCATCATGCACTCGAGTCGAGCAGGACTGGAGAAACATCGTTTTGATGCATCCACGTATTTGGGATTGATGAACTCCGGAACAGAGCCGTGCGTCTGCTCCAAAATCCTTTGATAGCTTGGAAGAAAAGCGCACAACACGTTGATGTTTCCAGGAAATGAACTGTTTCCATTGTCGTTCGGCTCGTCTCCTTCGCCTGTCAGTCTTCGCAGCAGCAACTCGAATTCATTGTACTCGATATTACAGGTGATTTGCCTCAAGTCTTTGTATTCCAGCCGACAAATCGAACCGACCTTTTCTCCTGGCTTTCGAACGATTCCTAGACTCGAGAAATCGAGAGAATTGCTCGTTGATATGCCGAGAAGAGAGGCAAAGCCATAGGGAGCCAGAATGTTGGTATCCTGCATGAAAATCACGTGACGTTTGTTCATCGCTAGCCAGCGTTTGGGGAGAGAGTTCTATATCAGATCGGAAATGAATGCATACACGAAATAGGAGTGTGTGGATGTCCCCATGTCCATGCGGTTTGAGGATCAGATGGCCGTCCGGCTTTAATGCAAGCGTTCCCTTCGAGTCGACGATCGAAGGCACTTCGTATTGCTGCATCAGAGTAACATGCTCCTTGGAAAGGCCGAAGTAGTCATGACTCTCCAGCTCTGCTCGTATTCTACATGATAGTACACTCAGACAGATCTAACTGTTCGTGCGTTGCTTTGCTAGTCATGATTGCCACAGGAACACAGCAGCTGTATTGAACCTCGATAGCACGGAAGAAATAGCAGTAGAGACCCAGGAACGATTGCCCCGTCACTAGGTTAGAAGTGAGACACAACTTCGCTCTATCGCTGTGAAGTCGCTCTCCAATTCCACCACCAACAATAGCAAAACAGCAGTGTTGAAATTCCTCTTTTCCCAACGCTTCTATCGACTGAAACTCGTCGCTGTCGATATTCAGATCCTTCCCGATGGGAATCTAAAGGAGAAACAGCCAAGTATGACTACATCGATGCCACTGATTTGGTTTTGATCTCCTATGGATCCATCCAACAGGTTTATTGCATTATTTATGTAAGACTGAATCCCTCCAGGGTAGTAGCTGTTGAACTCCTGCAAGTCATGGAGGAGATTCCTCTGTTGCGTCTCATCTAGACAGTCAATTAGTGCTTCCTGATGAATAGAAGAAAGTAACGAATGGAGTGAAGCGTTCATTGCAAAAAAATTGATGTCATGTCGGATTGACAAGATCCAGAAAAATGACAAATTTCACATTTATCAAATTGAAATAGTGGTGTGATAAACAACTTTCATTCAATATGCTAGTTTATGGTGATAACCATCTCCAATACTGTTTTTCGTTTGATTCATGAGTGAGGCTAGTATATTAACTTTGGTTCATTGGGTCTCAAACATCAATGTTTTTGTTCTAGTGTCGTGGATATCCCTATTTGGGTTCATATTCGATTTCTTGAGAAAGGAATATGTACTATTCTTTTTTTCTCTTTTATAAATAGTTGATATGGAGTGGCTCAGGGTATTTGACGATTGTGAGTGAATTAGCCATAGAGTGATGAATATGGAGAGTGATGAAGATATTATTCCATTACTACGAGATAGTAAGCTGAGTAAGGCATAAAATGGGAATCATATACTTAGAGCCAACAAAATGTTCTGAGTGTGGTCAAACTGTGTATATACATTCTCTTCCCAGGTACTGCAGATGAGGTTGACATAATTTGTAGACCTAAAGTGCTTTGTACGAAGGCAGTATTCTATGTCTACATCCTCTTGATAGCCATTCTCTTTGTTGTGATTATTGGGTTTTTGGCCGGTGCTATAGTGTTTCCTGCTTATTCCCTTTATGTTTCTCCTTATCTGCCTACCCAGCAGAACCTGAATAACTACCAGAATACGGATTCTCGATCGTTCATGGAACTGAGTCAGGACCTTTTCTTGCATAGAAACTTTTCTACTGACTCGATTCCTCTTCCCTATAACTATGCTCGTCTCCTGAACATTACGATCGAGCATGGCATGGCTTCTATCTCGAATTGTAGCGACATTCTTGAGGAAGGAAAGGACTTCCTGACACTCATTAACGATGTGAAGAGTCTGTCGGAGAACAAAGACGCATTCCTAGCGTCATTCCCCTCTGCTGACACCATTCTATCTGGGCTGAATGCGACGTTCTCTCCTTATTACGATTATTTGCCGTTGCAAGTTCCTTTGGTTCAGAGCGTTGTCACTTTCTTGAGGGAGGGAAACTACACTCTTCCTGCTCTAAAGCAGTTTGTTGACGATCACTACATTTTTGCCAGCGATGTCATGCAACTTCGTATTGTAGATATCGTCGACATTGTGCTGGACCCTCTCTCTCTCTTCAACGCAACTTTTATTGAAGATGTGAAGGCGCTTTCCACTGGCTTTGCGCAGAACGTGACTGATGTGGGTACTTCTCTGTATCAGCAGTCTTCTGAGATGTATAATCGTACTTTTACTATCGTTACAGGATTCATTAACAATGAGGATCTGGAGCAGTACTCAGAGATTCCTGCAGAGTACATCGATATGTTTGAAATGCTCCAGAGTAAGTTTGTGTATTATCAAAATCGTGTGAAGCACCTTGTTGATGTTGTCCCTCAATTTGGTTCATGTATGTCTAAACAAGGAGCAGAGCAAACTCAGTACCTTAAGTCCTATCTTATTGCAAACTATATTGGTTATTTTAAAAAGCATTATTTCTATACTATCCTAGTTATTGTGTGTGAACTGTTATTGATCGCTCTCTTCGTGTGGATGATCGTAAAAGGAATATCGCTTGCAAAGGAGACGTTAGCATATGCGAAGTCGTTGCTTGTCGATGCCTCTGTGAATACAATCAATACTATCAACGACTTTGGGCGAGCTGTGAAAGAGAAAGAAAAGTAGTGACCATGTTTTCAATAAACACTCAAATCATGTTCTTCCATTAGTCCTTTATCTAAATTACGATTCAACTTTGCACGCTTTTCAGAACGATGTTTCTGCGCATAAATGAAAATTGCAATGAAAAGGAGAAGTACAACTCCAACACAAGTAACTACGGTAATCACCACTACAGCTCAGTAAGAAAATACAGACAAACATGTTGACCAAATTCCATTGACCTCATAGTTCCAGACACAACTATCTCTCTCTGGGTAATATCCTTCATATTCCGGAAAATGATCCTCTGATTTTTACCACTCCAAAAACCATACCTGTAACAGTGATGTCCCTGGTTTCTACTTTACCCACGTACTGCCTTTGCTCAGCAAAAGGATCTTCCCCATCAATCAGACAAGACATCTTTCTGCAAATGATGATACATACAATACACTACGAGATATCTATGTACTTATCGGCCATCTTATTATGGCATTGATCAAGTAACTGTTGCACATACTGGTCCGTGGTATCAAAAACTTTAATCCAAACAGACCGTGTTGTTGACTCACAGTGAAAGAGTCCTTTAACATCCGTTTTTGAACACTTCAAGACATTACTGCACGTAAAACAAACTAACAACAGATACTGGTGTAAATAAGATAAACGCCTTCGTCCGCATTGGTTTTCATTAAATTCGCTGTCAACTACATCTTCATATGTAGGTACTCCCCATATATTTATATTAAACTGCATGGAGTTCTGCTCTTTTCGTAAGTTCAATCAATAGCAAACAACTTGTTCCATAGCACACACCTCCTAAACTCACGCAAATCGTCTCGACGCAACTTAGAAACGATATAAACAATACACCAAATAGGAAGCGCATTGAATCAATCACAGAATGATACGATCTTACCAACTCCGTAGTATGCAACGTGGCAAAATCTGATAGGATGAAGTTTTTTAAAGTTTGTCTTGGTTTTATGGGGATTATGGGTACACAACATTGCGCGCCATTGTAAATAATGGTAATAGTAGATGTAGTAGAATTGCAACATGATTCATTTGATCAGTGTTCCATTCTGTATCGACTTGTATGAATATCTCGAAAATTAAGCTACCAGTGCAATTATGTTCTAGAAAAAAAGTATGCAGCGAGTGTATCTCAACAATGAATTCTAACCTGTTACTAGCTAAGGTTTGATTTGGAAAAGTATACATCGAACCCTGTTAACGATAAAGACAATCATTTTAATCCTTCATTGGCGGTGCGTGATCACTAAGAAGGATTATGATGTCTGAGATAGGGTCGTCGCATTTACAGCACATCCATAAAATGGATAAACTTGTGTGCTGCTGAGAAATAGAATCTAGATAATCAGTAAAGACTCAGGTGTATTTCAAGAGGCCGGCAGACAAATATGCCCATTCTTTATGAAATCAGTCTGTCTGCTTTTGTAATGAATGTTCAAATTGTTCCGCAGAGTGTTGGGAAAAAGACAGTATTTTCAAACTGTGTAACTAATACCACTTTACAGTACTCCAGCTATTGATATAAAACATCTTTGTTCACTCATAAATCGAGTCATTTGGTTTAATACCAGCTCAAACAATAGACATGACAAACAGAGAAGAGCAATAGGATTCTATTACATCCAACAGTATTCTCTATGTGACTAGAGTGTATGAACTGCATATCACACAAGTCAATCTGATTGTACTTTAATCACGTGATGCTATTTCATTAAAAACTATTATGAGCAGGAGCGATTCGTCTCTATCGTTGGATTCTCCAACAGAAAATAGGAATGGAAATATCAGTTACGAAGTTGCAGTACTATGTGATGAGTATAATCTCATTCTGTAAGGCCTTTTGTAAAAGATGACATGCAGGTACAAGATATTCAACGTGTATTCAAGAGAATACCACGGTAACAGATATCACACTATAGACGATCACCTATCATTTCTCTCCGACTATGGAATTTGCCCGCAATTTGCCTCTAAGGATGCTGTCATAAGTAATTTCATGGCGATTGTCACGCAGCGAAACGATGGAAGCAATCTAGTTGCTGCAAACTTCATGAAGTACTACTACTCATGTGCTAAGTAATATAGCTATGAAATGTTTGTAGAGAGCCTAGCTCGAATCGCGTTGTTAGTTTTTAGCGACGAATCGCTACAGGACAAGTATTCATCCACTGCAGAGAAGCTCACTGCCTTTTTTACTATGTGGAACTTAGGAGATGAAAGCATCCTGGTGCTACACAGAGAAGAAAGATCAATTTCTAAGCAGGATTGTAACTCTAATGTTTGATACATACCCCATCACAATAGTTGCAGTGTTTATATTCTTCTCTCCAATAATCATAATAATATGCGAAAAGCAGTTTGCTAGGTTAACTGATTTCTCTTTCTATTGTTTGACTTCTAAATCTGATGATGCAAGCTGTTCTATCTGAGTTTATCAGTTTTTGAAATACATGAGAGAGTATGATGTGATGAAACAATCTATTCTCTCAATCAGTTTTGTCATTCAAATGAAGTTGACTACAGACAGCTTAGAGCATATCTTAACTTCTACTTGCGTGCAATTGAGTCCTTTCAACTAGTATCCTCTCTCCTATTTTCACATCTGAAAAGTATGGTTTTTATACAAACAAAGTAATAGTGAAGGATCAACTCAGGATGACGATCCATTAGATCGATAAGCATATCACCGAAAAGACTGTTTGCCCATGCAAACCAAGGACGAGTGTAACTATCCACACTATCTTGGGAGAAACTCTCGTGCATATAGCCATTGGTTGCACTAGCCTTCAGCACAGACAAGCAGTTCATAATCTCTTCAGGATCCTAGACCTCACTCACTGCCACCCACCCCTACATCTGATGTGTAGGCACGAATGATGACTGACATCGGCCAAATGTACCCAGGACCAACATGAGGACCTCCAATTCCCTCACCAGCAGCACCCTTGAAGAAGTAAGGGTTGAACTCGCCTAAAATCAACTTTCGAGTATTCTGGTAGATAGGATCTTCCTTTCGAATGTATCCTACGAGTGAAAACCGTTCTAAATAAAAACCCAAATAAGGGAGAGAGAGTAACGAAGGGATATTGGCATCATCCATAAAATAAGCGCTTCCAAAGCCATCCACTTCATAAGCAAACACCTTCCCAACGAAGGGATGATTTAGAATAGCTATGAATCACACTTCTCTTCCAATCTCACCATAATTCTGTACAGCGTCGTCAATCTGTTGTGCCAACGCTCGAGCATCTGCAGCCACAGCTGCATCATGCAAAACAGAGTCGATGATATCGGCGCAGTGGCGCAAATTCACAAGGAACATGATGTTTCCCGGAATGAAATAAGGCAGCTTGGTGGCATCATCAGAAGGACGGAACGCACTACGAATCTACTCCTCAGTACACGAACGAGTTGCTACCAACCCAGTGAAGCGAGAAGGCCAGCCCTCCCCATCCATGATCGTCTCTGTTGGACGATTGCATGTACGAGTGAAGGAGTATTCATAGGAGGTGTGAGGACCGCTGCCAATCTGATTGTTCCGAGCAGTCTGCATGATTAGCTTCACCGCCTGCAGCCAGCGGGCATTGAACGGAGTGCTGTCGCCAGTGGCATTGTAGTACTGATGTGATAGGGACAGAACTGCAGCAAGAGAATCGATTTCGAACTTTCGCTCGAAGATATACGAATTCATCGCATTCTGACGAGTTCCCTACAAATAAAGAGTAACACCAGTTTGCACAAGAGCAGCAGGACGCTTTGTATTGTCGTCTGTATGCGAGTCCGGGTGCCCCGTCTTATCGAAGTTAAAAGCATTCGCATAAGGATCAATTAGAACAGACTTCACTTGACGGTTCAGTACACCACGAATAAGAGCACGCAGCTTTGCATCTTGGCGTGCAAATCGCAGATAGGGTACAATCTACGAAAATCAACTAATGAACGAGACTCTAACCTGATTTGTACTATCTCGGAGCCACATGGCAGTAATATCTCCAGTAATGAGGAAAGTATCCTCATCGCCTGTATCACTTTCCGTAAAGGAGTAAACAGTGGTATCCAAGGTATTAGGATAGCACGATTCGAATAAATTAGCGAGCTCTTGGTCCTTGAAATTTGGTTTTATCTCAGAAATAAACTGGTCGACTACTTCGGAGACAAACGTTCTCTCGCTCTCAGGAACTCTGCAAAATGCAAGCTGCAGTAGAATAACAACAAACGCAATAATTTGCATCGGATACACAATTCTGAGGATTTGTCTTGGAATACTATTAACCGCGGGAATACATATATTTCTAAACCAATATAATCACGATTTCAAAAGAGGGCATTTTATGTATTCTTTTAGAGTTACGCTGCAAAAAGCTAGTTGCTCAGTTGATTCGATCAGCATCATATCTTGGTACAGAATAACCTCTTTAGAACGTGATTATTCACCAGTAGCAGGAAACGAATCATACTGATACTTTTATTATTTTATTGGATAGAGTACAATTGAAACTATCAATATTCTAAACGATCCCTTTCACACTCCCTTTTTATGGATATACATAAGGAAGAGTTAGTTTCTCAGCAGTCTCTGCGTGACAGAACAATAGCTCAACTTCGAGATTATAAGGTTTCCTTGCAAAGATTGGCTGATGAGCATGTATCTTATTTTTGTAATGTACATTGTAGTCTACTTCATTTCCATACATGTACGAAAGGACTGTTGATATCGTGAAAGATATTTTGACCAACATTGTTCCAAACTACCTCTTTTGCCTTACGAACGATGATGCCAATGAGCACATTGTAAATTTATTGTGTATGCCATCTGTTCCTGCTTCAATAACGTTTTCCTGTTTTGTTTATGTCTTTTCAAGTAAAAAATCCTATTCGCTGCTTCTTGATTTGCTTCAGAAATTTCTAGAAAAGAAAATTGTCAAGCTGTTAGAAGAAGTGACTTCTACTACTGTTATTCAAGGACCCGATGGACTCATTCAAAGTGAACATTACCAAAGTGTTATTAATTCACTCTTGCATCTTCCAGATATTATTTCAAATACTGTTCGTTCACCTTCCCTTTTCTTCACACCATCTGCTTATAATAGTTGGCTTTCTGATTCCATGTTGAATGTTTACATGGGTTTTCTGGAGGATCGAGAAAGTGACTTATTTGGTAAACTTGTTAGCAAGAGTTGCATCCTTGGATTGACGAATTCTCTAGCGCATAGTGTGATCCGTTTTCTTCAACTTCTTAGAAAGGAACGGAAACCTTCTCGTCCGGAAGAACATCTCTTTCTTCTTCTTGACCACTTCGATTTGATGAAGCAACTGTCTCATTTTGTACGAATGATCCCTTCAATGCGATATCGAGACTTTGTTAATCAATGTTTCGAAGAAGAACTAGATCAGGCGAGTGTAAATTCTATTACATTGATTGATTGTAGACTGACTGTACGTTGATTCGCATCACTTCGCTTTCTCAACTACCAGTTCTATCAGATAGTTTGATGAGTGGAGAGTATTCTATGAAATCTACTTTTCTTCTCCTTATTTCATTGTTAAAGCAGAATGAGCAGCGTTTTGATCTTATTTTTGAACATATGTGCAAAGTACTTGCTTCTTCTACTTTCGTTTATCACTATTCTACGGAACAACAGCGGAGAATTGCTTCACTTATCTATTGTCTTTTAAAGTGTCGCTCTCCCGAGGATGGTTCTAGTATTATTACTACACTTATGTCTGCAATTGGTAAACGATTGTCCGATATGGATGATTCTGTCAAATCGATCGTTATTGGCATTGCGAAAAATGTAGCATTAATTGTCTCTCCTGAAGGTCATTATGAGTGGCCGGAAAACGATTTGTCTGAGTTAGATATGCTAATCGCAACACCCCTCCCTCCTCCTCCTGAAGAAAATAATGAAGTTATTTCTGGATCAGTTGTTGAATCTGTCGTTAGTGAATCACTTCCTGAAGTGGAAGATACAAAATACGTGAATCCAGAAGAAACAGTGGATATATTTGTCGAGGAAATCATCTTTGAATCTCCTGAAGACGATGAAGATGATGATGATTCTTTTATCCCATATGATTTAACAGATATTCAAGATGACTCTCTCAAATCATATTTTTATATTAGTGAAGCTCTTACGGATCTTGCAAGTGATAATCATACGACTCAACTTCATGCATGGAAAGAATTTCATCGACTATGCTGTGATAGTAATCAAAAAATAAGTCAAGATGAAGTAGCCAAAGTCATACGATCAATCATTGAGATTAATGGAATGGTGGGTAACGCCAATTTTTGGGACGAATGGAAGGAAGTACTGGAGACTTTAATTTATCGCAATTGTCAGATATCCATGCAAGAATTATATCGATTTGTTCGCAAGAATGGAAGGTCAAATCTTAGTGTGAATAAGTGTGTTGTCATGTTGCAGAGTATCCATCAGGCATGTGTAATGTTAAATCGTGGTTCAATAGAGAAACAGCAGGAACCGCCAGTAATTCATGAGAAGATGGATGTGCAGTTATCTGGAGAAGTGTTAGACTCGAGTGATATTCGTATCGCTAACACAAAATATCGTCCTTCCTTCTACAGGAAAAAACTACAGAACGTGGGAAATCTGGAAAAGCATCCTAGTTCAAATCCTGTTGAACAGAGTAGAAATCTGTTCACTGAAAACAGTCGTTTCGTCGTTCAGTTGCTTGTGTCATGGGTTTTGCGATTTCCACCTCGTGATGAGAGTGTGATTTCGTATCATCTAATCACTCTCTCACTGGTGTTCTCACTACCTGTGCTTACCGCTGTGTTCGACGAAGAGTCTCGCGATATCTGTTCTCTTCTTCTGCGCTATCGCTTCCATTCATCAATCATGGTCCGTCGAAGTGTTTTGCAGTTTTATGCTTCTATAGCAAAGTATGCCAAGTACTCTCGTTCCTCTCTCGCGATATTGGATAAGAGCAAAGTGATCGAATGGATGTCTTCCGTGGTTGAGGACGATCCTGATGATATGTGCCGGTCCATTGCTACTGCGATCCTTCATCAGTTAGGTGTGTTTATTCTTTGTTCATAAAAACAAGCAAATCACTTAATATACCTTCGCATTTTCAGTTAGAATTTCTTCTATCGGAACATTTGCATTTTTGCACATTATCTCTAGTTCTCCATATAACGTTTCAAACTCATCAATTACAGAGTTTGCCTCTTTTGCCAATCGATTCTTCTCATTTACATACTCTTTCAAACGTAACTCAATTCTATTTCCAAGGTCCTTGATCTGCTCGTTTGTTTTTGTGATTTCCTGAACGATTACTTCATGTGCTTGAGACTTGACACTCTGTAATTTTTCCGCTTTCTTTAACGCTCTACACTCACAAGATACAATAAAACTCACTTTTCACACACACGAATGTCATATCCAATTTCACTGTAACACCTTTCTCTTGTAACATCGTAGATCCTCTTCTCGAGAAGCTTTTTCTTTGCCGCTTTCCTCCATCCTACGTTCATTGATGCCAGCATTGTCAACAATGCTCGAGCCTTACAAACAACCTGTTCTTCCATTTCTTCAGGTTCTGGAATCACTGGATTGTTATTGACGATTGGAAGCATATTGTCAAAAATGACACGGAGTCGTTTTCCATCTTCCTCCGTTTCGTTGAATTCATCATCATTCTCGAAGAAGTCAACAATATCAACTGTTTGAACAGGTTTTCGGGGGGGACTCGATTCTCGAATAACAGGTAGGTCAACACCAATCCGACTAGCAATCAATTTCGTATCTTCCGGGGTATCCATTGTTAGAATGGAATTACGGCGGAATATGGAGAAAATAGAACGTCGCCTTGCCTTCTTTTTGTCCTTCTTCTGATCAGTTATAGCTTCAGTAGAGTCTTTTGAGGTCTCAGGTGACTCTCCTTCATCTTTAGAGTGATCTAATGGATGAAGAATCGAATCATCTGAATCATCTGAAAAGAATGATTCTTCCGATTCATTATATGTTTCAGACTGATGTGAGTCTTTACAATATTCTTGTTGTTGATCATGTTCTTGTTGTTCATGTTCTTGATGTTCATGTTGTTCATGTTCTTGTTCTTGTTGATCTTGTTGTTCAT
>JZRM01000683.1:0-11091 GCA_000963415.1 Blastocystis sp. subtype 6
TGAGCAGAAGAAAGGCTCAGCGTAGAAGAATTGGTTATTCTCACAAGGTCACTCGCGAGGAGGCCATGGAGTGGTTCAAGAAGCAGTATGATGGTATCATTCTGGACAAGGCCAAGTAAAGTCCTTTTGGAGAGTTGGGACGCCTTTGTGATGTTTTTGTTACAAACAGTGTACTTAGGAGGAGTGATTTTCTTACTAAAATCTTCGAAGAAAAAGGGGTGAAATTTGATCTCTTCGAAAGATAAGCGCTTGTTTGGGTCTTGAATGAGCAGTTTCCTGCATAAGTCCTTTGCCGAGTCTGGAGCATTCCGAATAAATCTCCTGTTGTTGACAGCTCGCATCTGGTCTGTTTGGTAGTACGGATTCCGGAACGATTCAGACAGCTCGCGGATGTCCTTCTTTTCCGCTATCACTAATACGATCGATCAAAACACACCTTCTTGCTCTGCCGTGATTCCCACGATGAGTTCGTAGAGAAGAACGCCGTCTACGACAGAAAGAAAAGAGAAGACTACATGCCCATGTTTCCGCCTTCATTGTGTAGCCAGATTTGCCTGCCTGCTCCGGCGCCATGTAGCTCACCGTTCCGCATTTCGTTGTGCGTAGTCCTGTGGTCGCCACGGCACATGACCATCCGAAGTCAGTAAGTTTTACCTCCATATCGCCATTGGGACCCCTCGACTAGATGTGAGGGGAACGCAATGCGGATACGTTGTAGTTCCTGAACACAAGAATATTCTCTGGTTTCAAGTCTCGATGCATCACATTGTGCGCATGGCAGTAGGCAAGAGCACTATTGGTAACAGATGAAAAAGAAGCACACGAATAGACCTGCGTAGCCACCTGCTGGACATACTTCAACGGCATGCCATTCAACCACTGATTCTTTATCATCACATTGAATAGAGTCCCGAGAGGAGCGTATTCCATCACGATCCCAACTACAGTCAATAGACAGTCGAAGCACGACCTCTGTCCTTGTCAAAAAAGCAGCCGTAGACGCGGGTGATACGGTTGTGGATTAGATGTGAGTGAATCTGCTGATCACTCACTTGACTCAAACCTACTTGGATTTCGTCTCGGAGCTGATCCTGAATCCCGCGCTCACAGAAGTGGGGGAGAAACATCACTTTGATAGCGACATCTTTTTTTGACTCCTTCTCTCTCGCTAAAAACACTTTCCCTGCAACAGTTACGTTCAAAGGAAATCAGCTACCATACTGGCCGTCCCCAATACTCTTGCGAAAGCCGAAATCTGAGAATTGCCATGTAGTTTTTTTCTACGAGTGAGAATCTGCACTGCAAACAAAAAGCACCTACAATAATATCCTTCGATTCTCTGGATTCCTCTGAAGATGAATTGGTGGGTCTTTGCACCAAGACTCCCTGTCTCATGGGTATCGATGCAAACCGAGCCGGTTTCTGATTCATTCTGAAACAAACAAAACAGGGTAAGCAATCTTCTAACCAGATTAAAGGTTGGCAATGACATTATCATGAATACGATCGGCAGCATTCTTGGTCGAGTCGGGGAACTGGAAGTCCTCTCCGGTGATGAGTTCATAGAGCTGGATGTAGCGACGTGACAGCTCGTCGACCAGGTCCGCAGGAGCCTCTGGGATGACCTCGTCCTTGTAGGGATCGCAGTGCGTCCTGTACCAGGTGCGCAGGAACTCCTTGTCGATGTTCTCGGGGTTCTCTCCGGCGGCGAATCGCGCCTCGTAGGAGGAGGAGATCCAGTATCTGGAGGAGTCGGGCGTGTGGATCTCGTCGATGAGGCGGATCACGCCGTTCTCGTCCTTGCCGAACTCGTACTTGGTGTCCACCAGGATCAGTCCGTGCTCGTCGGCCACCTTCTGCCCGAAGGCGAAGAGCTCCTTGGCCTTGCTGCTGCAGTAGTCCCAGTCCTCCTGGCTCATGAAGCCGCGCTTCACCACGTCCTCGGGGGAGATGAGCTCGTCGTGCACGTCGGACTTGGTGGTGGGGGTGATCAGGTTCTCCCACAGCTTCTGGTTCTTCTTCAGGCCCTCGGGGAGGTCGATGCCGCAGTACTTGCGCACGCCGTTCTGGTAGTTGGTCCAGAGCGAGGTGGAGGTGGAGCCGGTGATGTAGCCGCGCATCACGAACTCGATGGGGAACGGGGTGCACTTGCGGCCGATGGTGACGTTCGCGTCGGGCACGGACAGCACGTGATTGGGCACGATGTGCTCGGTGTGGCGGAACCACCAGGCGGAGGTGAGGTTCAGCACCTGGCCCTTGAAGGGCACGGTGCACAGCTCGCGGTCGAAGCCGGACATGCGGTCGGTGGTGATCAGCACCACCTTGTCGTTGCACTCGAAGCGGTCGCGCACCTTCCCGATGTACAGGTTCTGCGCGTTGATGCCGTCCAGATTCGTTCGCGACAGGGTGTTCGCTAGAGCTCAAGAACCGCCACAAACCATACTGCGCGCCGCATCGATGGTGCTCAGGTAGGACTTGGTGCGGATGTCCGAATCGGCCACAAACAGGATCTGCTGGTTCTCCTTCTGCACCTTCTTGATCTTGAGGGCCACTCGCGGATCGCACAGAGCCACGATCTTCGCAGCAGCGAGACCGGCGTTCTCGGGATCCAAAACCAACATAGGACACACACCCGAAGGCATTCGGATCGAGGAATACAGATCAGCTCCGTTGAAGGTAGAACTGTACGGAGGGCAGATAATCACAGGGGAGGCAACGTTCGCATCAGCAAAACCGCTCAGAGCGTTTGAACGTCCAGCCACAGTAATGTACACCTTAGGACGAGCCATGGCCTCGTATCTCTATTCCTAAAGTAGATTCCCCACGGCAACCTCCAGAAGTTCGAGTAAACGAGCGGGAGTCTTGTGAGCAGAGGCAATACGCATCTCGCAATCAATTCCGTAGTTCTAGAAGATCACCACCTCCAGCATGATCCGCACCTTCACAGCTTTCTCAATCTTCTCACAATGGTTAAGGTCGCTCTTAGAACCCATGAAGATCACAACAAGAGGAGCGGACATGATTTAATGCTTTCAGGAATACCCTGTAGGTAAAACAATATGTGCGATCTCCACAAACCCCAATCGATGTTAAGTGGTCTTTGGTCTTGATTACCAAAAGAGACTACTGTACACGGCCACTTGCAAATGTCATAAGTTCTAGCTATTTCGTTGTGAAGGAGATTCTATTACAAATGAATATGGAAATTTGGAACAAACAACCCTTGATTCACTATTTTACATGTTCACGTTGATTATTCCGAGAGTCTACGTCTCAAACGAGGAGAGCTCTTACATGATCGATGGAATCGAAAATCTCGAGCAGGTGTTGCAACTGAGGCTGCGTTAGCTCCAGTACGACGGTCGACTTGCTTTGAGAGAGAGAAGCATGCTTACAGGAGTATCCTTTTTATCTTCTAGTCTTAAAACAAGGCGTACAATAGCGGCTTGGCGGCGTGTCGAATTCCCATCGCACAGAATCAACTACATAAAACCAGTACAGCAGCTCCTGCCCGAAGTGACCAGTCAAAGTCAACCAAGTGATAGGATGACAGCGACTGGATAAACGAGTCAACAATATAGCGGTATTCTCTGGAAAGAGCCATTACTCGGTCCACCACCTTTGGGATAATCTCGTTCGAGAGACCAAAATCAAGCAGCAGTGCAGATACCTAAACATCGAAACGACGGACCAAAACTACATCTTCTGTAGTAGTTTGTATTTTGGATGCAAATATGTTTAGAAACTTGAGGGACTGGATACACTGCTCGTCTAGTGTATCTTTGTACGCCTCTCCTGTCGAGTTCATACTGTTCACAATAGAAAATGCCTACAATGAAAAGAGCTATGCAGGGACACTAGAATAAAATCGTCTGCAGAACTGAAATCGTTGAAAACTCCTCGTTCTGTTGTTTGCTCATCTCTACTACTCAGCAGCTGCCTCAGCCAAGTACATGTGAATTGCTGCATCCATTGGAACAAAAAGAGAGTCAAACAAACAAACTATTCATTCAGCAAATCTTGCAACTCAGCATTCTTACGCGACAAACGTCGACTGCCCCTTTTCCCACGATGCGCATACAGATAAAAAGCAACAAATACAATCAATATAGCAACCACGCAAATAGTAACAATCAACGCGATATTCACATACTCTCTTAGCACGATGTCTCCAGTCAGCTCTACAGTCACTGCCTGTCCTGTTGCCTCTTGCATCAGTTCTGTCAGCTTCGGGACAATCCTCTTCATTCGCTTCTGCGTCAAACTTCCCAGCTCTGAAAACAGCACAAAGCGAGTCATCACACTGAGGTACTTGGATGCATCCTCCTCGTATTCACGCACCAAAGGGTACGTGATCTCATCCAGTCCCAAAACCAGATGCGTGACGAACAGATTCGTGATCGCATCTTCGTTCTTCGTCCAAAAATCAAGTCGTGCAGGTTTGACTGTGAATGTGAAGTCGACAAAGGCGTATTCCTTCTCTGGACAACGCGACAAACAGGCAGATCGATCGTCCACCACCACAGGGTAGAAGTCCTGGTCTTCGCATCGTATCTGACTTGATCCGATCAAAAACAACGGACATCTCGCATACACAGTCTCGTCAATGATCAGAGGATCCGCTCTTTGCTTCACAGAGCACTGCAGGATGGGACAACTGTATAAGTGAATCATCCGTACCTCGATGGGTTTGTCTTCTACCGCTTCTTCGAACACAAACTGATAAGAAGCGAATGGCTGCGTATTAGGAAACGAAAACTCCTCAAATCCTCCAGAACTGAACAGTTGAGTCGATTCGACTAACAGCAGAACAACAGGCTCCTCAGAAGGATTCACTCCTTCGAACCGGAATTTCGTAGGCATTCCCTCCTGTGTTCTATAAAGAGAAAACTTTGTTATGATCTCTCGTTCATTGTGAGGGAACGAATATCCCAGTGTAGCAGGAAATGAATTTGCTTTCCACGCACTGTAGAAATCGTCATCGAATGCATTCGCGGGCGTCGATATGGACGTTTGGTTTTCATAAGCAATTCCATGGAGATGGCGAGAAAGACGCATCGTGGTAATCAGCTGCACAGCACAATCGAACAATGGAGTGTCTCTCTCCGTTTGTAACACGGCTGCAAGCACATTGCTACCTGAGTGAAGCGAGGAAATCGGCAAGACGATGCGCTCGTAACTCGTTCCTGGAAGGACATCTGTATGAACCAATTCGACTCCGTTGAACACAAGACGAAGCTCTCCTTCTGCCAGAACGTCAACAATTAGGTGAGTAAACAGGGAAATATCATCGACCTCGAAGAGACGTCGGAATACTGCAGTAGATTCACTCGACGAGAATGCTGGCCACGTGTTATGGTATGCGGATGGCCATGCGGAATCATCGAATGAATCAGACAACATTTCGTCCGTAGGAGTGCCATAGAAGTAAGAATAGGTATCGTCCCGATCGATCGCAATGTTAAATCGGTAGTTCCGTATTTCCTTTCCATTACGAGGCTCATATTCAGCGATTAACTGATGACCGTTTGTTATCTTGACAAACGAGTTGAAAGTTGCCTCTGCTCTCGACATATTGAACTGAATTGCGCTCTTCAGACATGTATTCCATGTTTTGTAAACTCCTCGCAACAAATGAGAACCTTCAGAAGTAGTAATGTTTGCATAATCCTCGTATTCTCCTTCAATAGCGATATTCACGAACTGCTGACCCGACTCGCAGGTGTAGAAGCGGATAGCGAATGAATGATCGATCGATATACCCTCTGACGTCTTGACGAGCATGCGATGCATCTGTCTGTACTCATAATCAGGGAAAGAAGCGATCAAATTCCAGCGAAACATCTTGAAACAGGCAGGAAGGGGAGGTTCAAACTCGATGGAATTGAACCTCCCTCTAATCAGAATCGGATACTCCACCGTCAACTTCTCCATCACTACAAACGCATCAGTAAACTCCAGTTGAGGAGTAGAGGTCGAGCGAAGATCAAACACACCCTCCGAGTGACCCTGTCCTGACACAAAGTATAACGAGGAAGTATCGTTAATACTCACACCATGATTGTCAGGACAAGTCAGGTTGTAGTGATACGACTGTCGAGGAAGACACACGTGCGAAACGCCAGTGGGATTGTACGACTTGCCATCCGCCTCGAATTGGAAATCACACGTGTTATCCACCAGGAAAACGTCATAAGGACAACTTGCAGACAATGTTAGCATAGCTGTCGCGTTTCCTTCGTCAGTAGTCGCAGTAAAGAGGAGGTCTGTTGAGGGGTAAGCGGCAACCACCGTTCCAGTTAGCTTACCATCAGCAAACTTTATTCCAGTAGGAAGTTCTTTATCTACAGAGAAACGAGGGTTTAACCCATCGGTTTTCAGGGAAAGATTCACAGTATCCATATAGAGGATCAGCGAAAGCTGCGTTACTTCATTTCCATCGATATCTTCAATACGTAGATATGTCGGAGCTACTCCTACACTGAAGGAGGAAGCAAATGCAAACGTTCTATACTTGCTGTAGCATTCACAACGAAGCAGAGGAAATATAGCACAGAAGCTAGGCATCATGAAAAAGTTGAAAACATACAAAACAAGTGACTTATCATTGAATAAATGAAAAAAGAGAAACGTGGAAGTAATGTAACAAACATGAAAATTCATAATTCGAGTACGTTTCCATTGCTGCGAATCCATAGCAGATACTCTTCCCGTGTGCAGATTCGCATCAACGATTCTTCTCTCCAGCTCTTCTCCACTACGGTAAAATTCTTCACAATTATCGAGCCACAGCCTTCGGATGTCGTTTGTTGCGCCAAATTTATACACTGGAACATTGCTCTCGCTCTTTCCCATATACTTGGTATCGAGGTAGAATTCACTGCTGATGTAGTGCGTCCAGTCCTTGCTTCTACCTGTCACGCCACACCGCTATCACCACGATTTGAATTCCCCGATCGACTTATCGATCGAGTCGATGCTGCTTACAGACAGAGGCATCCGTACTGGACTTGGATCGACTATTCTTTAAACAACGAATGTGGAAAAAACCGCGGTAAACCACATCTCGAATGATCACAGCATCTCCCTGTCGAATCTCACTCGACACATTTTCCGTCATCGTTACACGATTGCTATTCTCTGTCACAGTGGCTGTCCCAGAGAGTTTGGAGAGAAAGCGATACTTGCGCGGAAAGATCGTAGAAACGTTGTTACTCTTTTCGTCATTTGCGCCGATTATCTTCCCGATGCGCACTAGATTATCGATCATGTAGTCTGCATCACTATTTCTACAGTGACATATGGCCAAAACGATTACGCTTCTTTTACATCTGCCTTCTTCACACCGTCAGGTCTTTCGCTCAGATCATCTAACAGTTCTCGCTCGTTATCAGCATTGATAGGTGGCTAGGGAGGGAGAGAGCGCAAGAGAGTACCTTATAGCGAAAGTTGGGGTAATCGACTTCGATCAGCGAGTAGTTCTCCAGCACGTCCATCACCTCTTTGTTGCCCTCGATGTCGTAGTCCAATCGGTGAGAAAGCTCATCGATCGACAGGCTTTTATGTTTTCCTTCTCTACGCAACTCTTGGTATACTCGTTGGCAGATCCGTTGAACCGAATATTCATCATCGGAAAACGATGTGTCTACGATGCACAAACAAAACAAAGACAAACCTTCATCTTGCCTCGCACGAGAAGACCAGCTGTAGCTGTTCATACAGAATTCGTGAGCAAACAAGAAGAAATGGGGTGCGGCGAACTTTGTGTAATTCCAAGAAAAGTGGAGAATTCCGCAGAATTCAATTCAAAAGGACATCAAGTCTGTTATTTCTGTTGACTGTATCTCTTTCATCCCATTACATAAGTTTGTACTCGTAACAAGACATGTATTGCAGTGGTATGAGAGTTCTGTAGATTGGTAATTGGCGTAGACGAAACTGGAGGAATTGTGGTGGACATAGGTAGTTCATCGATTAAATTGGGATATGGAGGAGAAGATGTTCCTAAGGCTGTTTTTCCGTCTGTGCTAGTTTGTTCATCATCTTTATTGTCTAGTATTACGGATTTAATAGTCAGGATCCGTCTACATATTATCTCGGTGCGATGGATCTCAATACTCGTCGAGACCATATGGATATCAGTCCATGTCTCACAGATGGTCGAAGTATGCCAACTAGAGTTTCCTTAGTCTAAGTCACAAATTATGATGCACTAGAAAAGCTGTTAAATTATGGGATCACTTCCAGACTCCACTACAACGCGACAGAACATCCTCTCTTTATCGTTGAAGATCCCTTTTCCTACAAAGAGCAGCGTTTGAAATTCGCCGAATTGGCTTTCGAGAAACTCGGCTGTCCGGCGATCTACGCGATGAAGTCGTCCTCCTGCATCGGCTTTTCTCTGGGTAAAACGACGTGTGTGTCTGTGGATTTTGGTGCGAGTGGGATTCGTGTGGTTCCCGTCTATGACGGTTATTCGTTAATGACGTGTTTGTTTCACTTGTCTGACTGAGAATAGCGAGCACTGTTTCGCCCTATGGCGGAGACTACCTCAATACACTGCTTAGTGACAAGCTGAGTTCGCAGAAGATTCAAGTGACGGCGCATTGCTTCCTAAAGAAACAAGTCGTGGAGGGAGTCGTGGCGAACATCCAGAAGATCGATTTTCCGAATACACGTGCTTCGTTCGTGAAGTACTCGCGCATGGTAGGTGGATGTAACAAATCAGTGATAGAATATCATTCGCGACATGAAAGAATGCTGCTTCCGTCTAGCCCCTAAACCTCTCGCGCAAGTGTTGGCAATGGATTGGACTGCGACTGTAGACCGCCTCCTTCGATCCCCATTTCGTACACTTTGCCGGATAACACAGAGGTGCACTTGGACCAGGATTCGTTCTACCTGCCTGAAGTGATGATGGTGGGTACAGGAACTGTCAGTGAGCTGAGAAGTGGTGACGAGTAGGAGGAAACACAGTCACTTCCTGATACACTCTTCCGATGTGTGCAGAACTGCGATGTGGAGGTGAGATTCCTAGTTGAGTTGATATCCAGATTCGAAAGGAGCTGACGTCGAACATGATTCTCGCTGGAGGCGGGGCATGTCTGAAAGGACTTTCGGAGAGACTGGATTACGAGCTGGGGAAGCAGTTTAATGCTGTAGAGATAGAGAAGGCAGTGAATGATAGAGCTTCAAACCGAAGTTGTACTCTACAGAGCCGATCTATAGTCCCTATAATGCATGGACAGGAGGTTCCATTATAGTGAGAATGGATGAAAGGAATCATGGATAGTGTTCGTTGGGGTCATTTCAACAGCTGTGGATCTCGCAGGCTGAATATAAGGAGAAAGGAAGTAACATTATTCTTAGTCGTTGTTCTCCTCTTTGTTGAAGACTGGTTTTGTGGAATAAACAGTACAAACTATCCATCTGCATTCATAATTCCTTGAGGTCCGATAGCAAACGTGGCTTCATTCTCTGCAAGGTCTGGACTGTCGTACACTTTGCTACATTCGATTTGGGTCATTTCGTCTACCATATCCGCTGCTCTCCCTTTCCTTTTTTGAAGTACAACCGAGTCGTGCTTGCATGCGCGATCACATTTCCCCCGATAGGTTTCTTTGTGTCCTTTACGAACTACAGTTCATCGTTATTCGCATACACGACCATCGCCGCAGCTCCAGGATCTGCAGTCACTTGGTTGATGATCACCACAGCCACATTAAACTCTTCAGCCACTACAGTTCACGCACGCCATCAATCGAACGCTTCTTCAGCGCACTCAGGTGACGTCCCAGTTTCTGTTGCCGCTCAGCCAGTTCGCCACGACCGCTGTAATCCACGCGAAACAGAGCAGTGATCGAGTCCACAATCTGCTTGCCACTCTCTCCACGATCCTACCAGCAAGTGGTACGGAGAATTGTCCTCCACGATCTTCGCTGCCGCCGCTGTGATCACATCCATCTGCTGTTCGTGCGTGTAGGCTCGCGCTAGCAGAATGTTGTCCAGCACTTCATCTCCGTTCAGTCCGTACCGTCCTGCTATTTCCACCACGCGTTGAGGTCGACTGTGTGTCAGGAAACAATGACTTGTACAATGTGCCTTCGGTGTCCAGGAAAATCACCTTCCCGTTTGCTCCGTGCATGTCTGAAGGGAGCTGCGCTGTGACGCACAGAGTGTGGGCCAGCTGAGTCTTCCCGGTTCGAAACTCACCAAATATTTCGGTGATGCTCATCGTCTCAATACCACCGCCGAGTAGTGTGTCGAGTTCACTGCTGCCCGTAGTGATTTTGATCACTCGTTGACGAAGATGCATCATCTCACGTCCTGTGTAAAAGACACCTGTGGACTAGAGATGACACAGATTACTCAAAACAACTCTCATCGTTCTGGCTACTTGTAGTATCTTATCGATCTTGGCTTCACTGAGTCCTCTCACATTTACTAGTTCCTGGATCACAGAAAACGATTAGCTCTACTTTCTGGGGCGTTTTCAGTACCATTCCGATTGTGTAGTATCCTCCATCTTTCAGTTTTTGAATATCTCCAGCGTTAATACCGAGCTGCTGAAGTTTCTCGACAGGATCAAACGTAGAGTCCTCATCTCCATCCACGTCGGCTGAATTGATCTCGAGTCTACACATCACCCCAACTACGAGCGAGAGACTGTTTACGGACAGAATAGCTCAGAGCCATTGTAATTTTTGTACATTGTGCATTCTGTTTTGGTAGGAGAGGGAAAACCGGTTCCACCAATCAGATTCGAACAAACAAACCAATCCCAAATGTGGATCTTAACAACTAAGTTCTTGCGAAAACCGTACAATGGTAGGACTTTCTTGCAGTATATCCCCAGAGTGAATTAATCGCTCTATGTTCACGTCTATACCTCATATCGTCTCATTGTCTCCACTTTCCTTTTCTCGCGTGTCTTCACACGGAAGACCAAACACACAGCCATGCAGTCCCTTCCCCAGAGCCTCTACGTCTCATCAATCCCACTTCCTCTACCAAATGTAAAAGGCAACGCAGTTTGCAATATATCGTTACTCTCTACATGTTTGTTCCACTCCTGACTGTGAATAGAAAGGA